>PVKV010002594.1:137686-164312 GCA_004027835.1 Alouatta palliata
GCCTCAGCCTCCCGAGTAGCTGGGACTACAGGCACGTGCCACCATGCCCAGCTAATTTTTGTATTTTTAGTAGAGACGGGGTTTCACCATGTTGACCAGGATGGTCTCGATCTCTTGACCTCGTGATCCACCCGCCTCGGCCTCCCAAAGTGCTGGGATTACAGGCGTGAGCCACCGCGCCCGGCCTCTTTTTTTTTTTTTTAGTAAAAACATCAAATCTTTATTTATGAGACTAAAACAAATACAATAACCCAATATCTGTAATAAACTATGACATGGATGCTTTTATTTATAAAATAGATAATTTCAGACATATTTGCTAATATTTAGGCAGAGTATTTTAAAAATCTGATTATGTTTTAAAACTTTTTTTTTTTGCCCTAATTTGGTTTTAGTACCTTTAGGCTATTTGCTTTTTCCAAATACTTAAGGCAGCAAAATAGCTGGAAGTAGTAAATAAGTGATTCTTAAATTTAAGTAGAACCTAAGTAGAGAATTATTGTAGTATAATTTTAATTAAATAGATCCTTAATTGATCATTTTCTTCTAATCTAAATGGAAAACCAACATCAAATAAGTATATAAGTTATACGATTGATCATGACTTGTTCAAACTACAAAATAAAAACTCTAAAATATGACTTTTACACTCCCAGCAACAGTGTAAAAGTGTTCCTATTTCTCCACATCCTCTAAAACATCTGTTGCCTCCTGATTTTTTAATGATCGCCATTCTAACTGGCATGGGTGGTATCTCAATGTGGTTTTGATTTGCATTTCTCTAATGACCAGTGTTGATGAGCTTTTTCACATATGTTTGTCGGCTGCATAAATACCTTCGTTTGGAAAGTGTCTCTTCATATCCTTTGCCCATTTTTTGATGGAGTTGTTTGTTTTCTTCTTGTAAATTTGTTTAAGTTCTCCATAGATTCTGAATATTAGCCCTTTGTGAAATGGGTAGATTGCAAAAATTTTTTCCCATTCTGTTGGTTGCCAGTTCACTCTACTGATAGTTTCTTTTGCTGTGCAGAAGCTGTTAAGTTTAATTAGATGCCATTTGTCTATTTTGGCTTTTGTTGCCATGTAAATTAATTCAACCATTGTGGAAGACTGTGGCAATTCCTCAAGGATCTAGAAATAAAAATACCTTTGGACCCAGCAATCCCATTACTCATTATATGCCCAAAGGATTATAAATCATTCTGTTATAAAGGCACATGCACATATATGTTTATTGCAGCACTGTTCACAATAGCAAAGACATGGAACCAACCCAAATGCCTATCAAAGATAGATTGGATAAAGAAAATGTAGCACACCTATAACATGGAATACTATACCACCATAAAAAAGGATGCGTTCATGTCCTTTGCAGGGATATGGATAAAACTGGAAATCATCATTCTCAGCAAACTGGCACAAGAACAGAAAATGAAACACTGCATGTTCTCACTCATAAGTGAGTGGTGAATAATGAGAACACATGGACACATGGAAAAGAACATCACATGCTGGGTCCTAGGGGATGGAGAGCTAGGGGAGGAATAGCAGGGGATCGGGGGATTGGGGAGTGATAGCATTAGGAGAAATACCTAATGTTGATGATGGGGCTATGGATGCAGCAAACCACCACCATGGCACCTGTATTCATATATAACAAATCTGCACCATCCACACATGTATCCCAGAACTTAAAATATGATAAATTTTTAAAAATATAAGACTTTTCTTCTGAAGAGTAGGTTTCAACAGTAGGATTAAAATATTCAGTAAACCTTACTGTAAACAAATATGCTATTGGTCAAATTTTGTTCCATTTCTAGAGCACAGGTAGAGTAGATTTAACATAAACTTTTTTTTTTTTTTGGATATGGACTCTTACTCTGTGGCCCAAGCAGGAGTGTAGTGGTGCAGTCTTGGCTCACTGCAACCTCCTCCTCCAGGGCTCAAGCTATTCTTCCGCCTCAGCATCCAGAATAGTTGGGATTACATGTGAGCACCATCATGCCTGGCTAATTTTTTTTGTATTTTAAGAGACACAGAGGTTTCAAAACCCACAGTGGTTTGAAACTCCTGAGCTCAGGCAATCTGCTCGCCTAGGCCACCCGAAGTGCTGGGATTAAAAGCATGAGGCACTGTGCCTGGCCAGCATAACTCTTAAGGGTCCTAAAATTTTCATCATAATAAATTTGCATTGGCTTCAATTTAAAGTCACCAGCAATACTGGCCTCTACAAAGAGAGCCATCCTATCCTTTGTGGCTTTGTAGCTAGGCATTGACTTCTCTAGCTATGAAAATTCTAAATGGCATCTTCCAGTAGAAGGCTATTTGAGCTAGACTGAAAACTGGTGCATAGCCAACCACTTTTATTAATGATCTCAGGTAGATGTTCTGAATAAATTGATGCAGCGTCTACATTCTCACTTGCTCCTTTATCTTGGACTTTTATATTATGAAGACTGCTTCTTTCCTTAAACCTTATGAACCAGGTTCTGCTAGATTCAAACATTGCTTCTACAGCTTTGTCAGAGGGAAGCCTAGGGAGACAGAAAGAGAAAAATGAGGGAAAAACCAGTCAGTGGAAAGTCAGAAAAACACACAACATCTATCTATTGAGCTCATAATTTTTTATGGGTCTGGTTTGTGTAGCCAAAAAATAATTTCAATAGCAACATCAAGGATCACTGATTACAGCTCACATATTAATAATGAAAAAATTTTAAATATTGTGAGAATTACCAAAATGTGACAGAGACAAACAATGTGAGCATATGCTCTTAGAAAAATGGTACTGATAGACTTGCCTGGTACAGGATTGTCACAAACATTCAATTTATTTTAAAGATGCACACTATTTGCGTTTTTAATTTTTAAATAAAGTACAAAATAAAGTGCAAAGAAATGAGATATGTCTATATTATCCTATTGTTTAATTGTAATTTAAATATTTAAATTATCTATTAATTTATTTGTTGCTAGTATTAACTGATTTGGGGCAACTTTTTAAAAAATCTTTGCAATCTTTGCTCACGTATCTTTGCTCCTATATTGTCAGTCTCTGTTGTTTTGCATTACACTATCTTTGAAACATTCTATTACTATTTTAAGCAATTCCCTAATTACTAAAAATATCTTCTTTTAATTTACTATTTGTCTGTTTCCTAGCATTATGTCCTCAATTTGAGAAACAGGACATTCTATATTCTGTTTAAAAAATAGAATGATTATTTCTGTAGTTTTGCTATCTATTCTCTACATTATGTTTCCACTAGTGTTGTTTTGTTTGTTTATTGTGGCTTCTTGCCTAAATTTCTTATTCTCAATATTTAAAGAGATGAGGATATGAAAACTGACTCGGTGCTCTATGAATCTATATGGATCAATTTGTTTGCAGAGTGCATATTACTAGTCATTATACATGAGTAACCAAGCTCACATTACATGCTTTATTGCTTCCAAGACATTCATTTAAATAATGAAGGAAAAGTTCCACTGATTTTTTTCTTAACCTGGGGCATTTCTTTTTGTTTCTCATTATGCTTGTTAGAGAACAGGAAGGGAAGTAAATATGTACACTTTTTCCTATACAGACCTTGAATTAATTCTTGGATTCTTGCCTGATTTTTAATCTAGTTACCTGTTGTAGCAAGTCTGCAGTCCATACATAATTGTGCTGACATATAGGTTCCTACCTTTTTAACAGCTCCTTTATTGTACATTCAATCTTGCTGTCATTACTTCCATTTTAAAAATTATCCATCTATTTTACAACTTCTCTACATGTATTACAATTTGTCACATACTGGTATCCTCTTTTATTTTCTCTAGCATGTTATATATTTAAATCCTTATTGTATTTAGTATCACTTAAATTATATCTTTGCCACTGCTGAAATAAAATCAGGCTCACAGGTATACTCAGTTTTACATCTTGATCTTGCAACTCTTTAAACCATTGGCAATTCTGATAAAATAAACTAAAAGAACAGTCTTTCAATTAACTAACATAGGTAAATTAATTATTATTTTGATGATCAAGGCCATATAAACTGATTAGAAATTCTGTAAGAGGAGACTATATCATATTATATTTGTCACTCCATTTATAGCTTCTATACTCAATAGCATTTTATTTTTATTTGGTAACAAAAACACATCAAATTTGCTTGTTTCAACTGATATCTGGAGCTTTTACATGCAATAAAACCCTAAGGTTTTTTTTAACCTCTGCTCACACATCCAGAGTGATTTTATATGTGTAAACTCAAAAAGTTGACATCAAAAATCCCTTAAAATTCTAATACACTTGTGGTATAACAGAACACACTCAATTTTATGTGCTGTAAATAGTAGCCCTACAAATTTTATTATAAATGTTACAGTAGAAAATGAGTATATATTCAATTTTACCTACAGAATTTATGGGCAATCATGAATTAAGGAAGTAAAGAAAAAAAGCAAATTATTTATGTAAGGGCTTAATAAAAATAATTTTGTTATTTTCAAATTATCCATTATATGCAAAGTAATATAAAGTATGATTTTCCTACATACTGTGTGATTATTATTTTTTCTCTGGGGTTTTCCTGTTCTGAGATATACAGAATTAGTTGATTTTACCAGGAGGTAAATTGGATGAATGGCATTGCTCCTAGCTGAACATACTGCCAGTAACTGCTAGTGTGCCTTCAAGTTCTAGTCCTAATTAAGGATGTTAATAAGTCAATGTGTTTAGTTTTTGAAGAAAATAATTATTGAAGGTAAATTCAAATCAATACACTTTGAAATATTAGAAATTGCATTTCCAGTCATCATTTCTTTCTGTAGTTTATAGTTTCCATAAGCTTCTGTTACTTTGGCAGATAGGTTCTTGAACACTGCAATAAATGTGACAATCAATGCCTTGGTGGTCAAAAATACTAGATGTGCATCTAATGGAATGAATTAATGTCATGATATAAATCCTATGTGTTGCCCTTCATTGATTACTTCTCTGTGAAGATGAAATAATCTACAGTGTATACCACATTACATAAACACTAAATTATATTTCCACATTTCTCCAATTACTAAAAATATATAAAACTAAATGGATTCAAATACTTGAAGATGTTTAATTTCTTTTGACTTGCCAAATATGTTATGGACAGAGAGGAATTATTTATTAAGGAAACTGCATGACTAAAAAGTAAATTTTCTACATACTCTTTTAAAAAATCCAAGCTCATTGGAAGATTGAGACAGGCAAATAATTTGTCTAAATATTACATACTTAAAATATAATATATTTTAGAAAATATTTAATGTTGAATGCAGGCATAATATTCTAAATTTCATTTGATGTGAAGAAATGGAGTTTTAAATAATTATTTAGATAATATGTCTCAAGTAATTATAAAATAAAATAAGTATAAGAACTGTTTTTTCTCTCTAGTATATGAGCAATATTAAAGTAAATCCTCCTTTAAATTACCACATCTCATTGCATACAATACAGGCATGATTGCATACAATACAGGCATGATGTATTCTTTATGATCAGTAGATCAGATTTAAAAAGGTAATCTTCTTTCCTCCAGTCTTGGTTAATGGCAAAGGGTTGAATTTATCCAAACAAAGGAGTAAACTCAAGTTAACCACACAATATGTCACTTGGTCTAAATATTTGTGCCTCTGCTCACCACCTACATAAGCTACAAATTCAACTTATTTGCCATCTAAATGTAAAAGGAATGGTAAATTCAACCTTTGTATTGAAAGTCACAAAAATAAATTTAAAGTCACAGATCTAGAAAGCACAAAGACAGAGCATAGTTTTATATTACATATTTTATGTGCATATTTTATTCGTATGAAACTAAGATACTTTTGTCCTTCTGATTGTTGAAATAGGCAAAAATATTGTGATCTTCACAATTTTATTGTGTGATATTAATAGCAATTAATTTTTACAATTGTAGCACTGGCTAGGCTGAGATCATATTTGTTATATAGTCCATCTGTCCTGCTTCCAAAATTAATGTTATTTCAGATTAATAACCTCAGGCAAATAACATACATAATATAATGCCAGGAAGTGATAAGTGCATTATGAAGAAAAGTAAGGCAGGACAAGAGTCATAGTGACTGGTGGTTATTTTGGATAGGCTTAAGAGTGAAAAACTCTTTGTGAAAATGACGTATAAACAGAGATAAGAATGAAATGAGGACAGAGCTGTACAAATGTTGACTGTGATACAATGTTCAGCCAGAGGCAAATGCAGATTTGAGGTCATTTTCTGCCCTTTGTCTCAGAAGGCATAAATAAAATTAATGTCTTCCAGCTACATCATTGTCAATATTTACCATATGATCATTTCTCTGCATGGATATTGCGTTGAAACTCTCCTACATGTGGTATATTCTATATGCATTAGATTACTTATTGTTCTCCCTATTCCTCACCCTGATCACCAGTAACTTTGTTCCCAAATCTTTATCCAGATTAACGGCATTACTGTACGCTTGAAACTAGCAAGAAACTTCACCATGTATACTTATTGACTCTTATTCCTCTGCATATTCACTGGATTCTTTGTTTATGGGTTTTGGGGTTCAGGGAAGCCCTCAGCTCCCCTGAGAGGATGTTTCTCCAAGTTCTTGGTCTATCACTCTCTCAAGAATGGGAGAGAAAACCATGGCTCAGTGCACTAGTAAAGTAAAATACCTGACTCGAGAAGTGTTTGCAGAAAGTGACTTATTTAGGTAGAGAGGGAAAAAGGAGGAGAGAGAAAGAAACAGCTATCTCTCACACTGAGTGAGAACGAAAAGCCGCTGGCACACTGAGTGGGAAGGGTTCCCCGAGGGAGAAAACCAGAGAAGGAAAGCTCCTCTCACACTGAGTGAGAGAATCCAGAAAGATGGAATCCAGGGGAGGAAAGACAGCTTCCACACTGAGTGGAAGGGAATTGACAGAGAGATGGAGTTTAGGAGGGGAAAAGCAGCTTCCACGATGGTGGAAGGGGATCCCAGGGGATAAAATCCAGGAGAGAGAAAGACAGCTTCCATGAGAGAGTTTGTGGAAGGGGATTCAAACTTGGAATCCAAAGGAGTGTGAAAGAAGGCACTTTTAACTTGAGAGGAACCCCCACCTCCTCTAAGATCCCTGGCCAATGAAAGGAGTTCCTTAGAACTTTTGCTGGAGTGATGGACGTTTGACTCTTCACGTGCCCTCGAAAATTAAAACAGAAACCGTTAAATCTCCCGGTTGGAGAGAGATGGGAGGTAGGCATGGCGCTGGGAAGTTCTTGCCCTTAAAACTATGGCCCTTTGTGGACCAGGAATGTGAACACATTCCCTCATTTCCCCCTCTGAATAGGAAAGTTCAACTTCTGTTGGAACACAGGTGTCAATCTCTCTGTAACTACTTCTTGCTGAAATGGGGCATAGAAAGGGCCCTGCAGTTGAGGTTTCCTTCAGAGGGGACCCTTTCAGGGGTACCGGTCGGTCTAGAGATCCACGATAGAGCTCATGAGCCAAGGACATCCAGGGTTCCAGCAGCAGGATTATTTGTGACCTTATGGTTCTTGGGATCTTGTTGGAAAAGCAGATGTAGATTTTCTAATGGCTCGCAGGTATACGAAGGATTGTCTCCTGAAACTTCAGGCTGCGGAGTGGAGGGTTTATGACTTTCTTCAGGCGGTATCCAAGGCTTCAACCAAGTGTGATGAATCCATGAGTCAATTTCCACTAACTTAACTGCCGTTGGGTAGACAAAATAACCGAAAATGGTCCTTCCCAGGATGGGCCTAGAGAGGGAGAGTCTGAGGGGAGATAATTAATAAGCACCAACTCTCCAGGGCAGGAGAGAAATACTGAGAAGGCCATGCCAGTGTCCAGGAAAAGATTAACTTCCTGGATCTCTATGGTCAGCTTTACCCAGGTCTCTGTGGGGGTGAC
The DNA here is from genome assembly GCA_004027835.1 of Alouatta palliata. NCBI lineage: Eukaryota > Metazoa > Chordata > Mammalia > Primates > Atelidae > Alouatta > Alouatta palliata. The sequence goes on from PVKV010002594.1 coordinate 145,625, forward strand.
AGCTCGTGCTGGGACTTGCCCCAGGAACCCTCAGTCCTGCCATTGGATCATCTGGTCAGACACTTCAGGCCCTGAGAACCTTCCCCTGGGACAATGTGCTTTCTGGTGATTCTCTTGGTACAGCTGACATGGATGAGATGGTGGTCCATTCCTCTGGGGACAAATTCTTATAAAATGTCCTTTCAGATCACACTGATAAAGCTCTGCCAGACTGATGGCTAACCCAAGCCTTTCCCTCACTTGAGCCCCTGGGGTCTGCTTGCATGAAAGCCAAGACTAAGGCAGTAGCCTTTCTCTGATCTCTCCTGTTCCTTTCAGCTTCTTCCTCCTGGTCTCTATTATAAAACACCAAGGTTGCCTGATTCAGTAATGATTCTAGACTCTGTTCTGGCCCCAAGGCCAGCTTTTGAAGTTTCCTCCTGATATCTGCTGCTGACTGAGTAGTAAACTTGTCCTTTAGTATTAACTGACCCTCAATAGAGTCTAGTGACAGGGGAGTGTACTTTCTTAAGGCCTCCCACAATCGCTCAAGGAAAGTGTTGGGTTTTCTTCCCTTCCCTTTGGGGGCTAGGTTTTCCACTTGGCAGAGGGTAATTTGGCCACATTATTTGGCAGAGAAAAATGAGCCACTTCTTTTTTAAAGACTGTGTGCTAAATTGGTCCCAATTTTCCAGTATGCACTTTAATGGGGACTTGATCTTGGGAAGATTGGCACCCATCTGAAATCGAACACAAGGAATGCCAGCATTCCTGGTTATTTAATTATAGCTGCTCGATCTGAGGCATCCCCCAGGTAAAGATACTTGGAGAATCCTCCTTTCCTTTCCTGGATTCCATCTTTCTGGATTCACTCAGTGTGAGAGGAGCTTTACTTCTTTGGTCTTCCCACTTCTGGGAATCCTTCTCACTCAGTGTGAGAGCGACTTTTCTTTCTCTCACTCAGTGTGACAGTTAACTGTTTCTTCCTCTCTTCTTCTTTTTCTCTTTCTCTACCTAAATAAATTACTTTTCTGCAAAAGCATTTTAAGTCTGGTATTTTAATTTATGAGCATGCTGCACGGTGGTCTCCTCTCCCATTCTTAAAAGAGTGATAGACCAAGAACCTGAAGAAACATCCTCTCAAGAGAGCTGTTGCTCCCCTAAATCCCTGAACCCCAAACCCCAGAAACATTTTTTTTCCTCTGATGGTCTATATTTTTCTCCCAGTCTGTTAGGATAAGAAGATATCCACTATATTTATTATAGCAAATCACATTTAACCAAAAAGTTCACTCCTCAGACCTCACCCAAACAAACTGATTTACATTAGTAATTTATGCAGTCTGTATATTACTACTTTTCTGGCAGGATTGTATTCTAGCCTGAGCCTGACCCTTGTGTGGCGTTTCACCCCTTAAGTCAATATCTGTTGTTTATTGGCATACTTAGTCTTTCTGAGCTACTGTAAAGCTGCTGAGTCTAGATTCATCATGAATTACAGGGTACACTGTATTAGATAATTGTTTAACTAATACTTCTTTGTTCAGACTTCTGATTTGTTTATTTATTTATTTTTTTATTTTTATTTTTATTTTTATTTTTTGTGACAGACTCTTACTCTGTCACCGAGGCTGGAGCGCAGTGGTGTGATCTTGACTCATTGCAAACTCCACCTCCCAGGTTTAAGTGATTCTCCTGTCTCAGCCTCCCAATTACCTGGGATTACAGCCAGGCACCAACATGCCCAGATAATTTTTGTATTTTTAGCAGAGATAGAGTTTTGCCACATTGGCCAGGCTGGACTCGAACTCCTGATCTCAGGTGATCTTCCTACATCGGCCTCCCAAAGTGCTGGGATTACAGGTGTGAACCACCACACCTGGCCAAGTTTTGATGTTTTGATCAGAATGTTTTCCTTTTCTTATACATGAACATAATGTTTATGTTCTCGATTCTAGGATTTTCATTTCTGATTTGCTTTTGTCCTGCGCCAATCTACCTTTGCATTAATATTGACACCAGGGAATGTCATATAAAATGGTGGATTGGAGGCAGTGTTAGCATGCCTCTCACACTTGGAAAAACAAAATAAATAGAGATTCACATTGTAAACTTTTTTCCAAGAAGCTGTGTAGGAACTTAACACCAAAAAGGAAAGAAACCAAAAACCCTTGAAAGAAGCAGCAAGATTCAGCATACACCACATTCTAATGAAAATCTGTAAGTTCCCAAAATGTGAGAGGGAGAAGAGATAACTTCCAGAATATACACCCCATCTGGAGAACATGGCAATCCAGCCCACAAGGGAAGGCCTTAACCCTACCCAGCACTGGAAATGAAACAGGAAATAATGGGAAATATAAAAGTATCAGAAGTGGGAAGAGCCTAGCATGCATTTCCAGTCTCTAGCACAGACTCAGGAAAGCCTTTCCTGATGCTCTGTCACTGAAGTTTGCCAACTAACTCAGCCAGCAGTTGCATGTTGAAAAAACTCCCAACTGAAATTCACAATATAACTTTGCAGGGAGACAAACTCCTTTGGCCAGAACAGGGAGGCAAGTGCGAAGTGGGCTGCAGCCATGAGCACAGGAGCTGGGCATTCTGGCTTTCGGGGTGGACAGGAAGGGGCGTGGCCTGAAAGCTATGGTTCTTATCTCTAAAGGGAAGGCTTATGCTCTGAGGCAGTTGTGACTTCTGTGCTTAGACACAAAATTTAACTAACTACTTCTAGCAAACACCATGGGTGAGAAGAATGCCTTGCCAAGTATGTGGGAGCTGGGTAACGGTTACTGCCACCCACTATTCCCCACTCCCTGCCTAATTCTTTATTGCAGCAGAGGCAGCTATGACCATTTTGGAACATTACTCAGTGGCCAGAGAACTGCCTCCCCATCCCCTCAGGGCCTTTGGCTTGCCTGGCACATAGACAGCCAGAGTATTAACCTGTCTAACCTAGCCTCCACCTGTTTTTGCCTTTCCACATGTCCTGGTAGCATAACACAAATGGCAGAAACTTTTGAAAGCCTTATGGCTCTGCCCGTCACCTAATAAACCAGAATACCTTCCTTACGTGACATAATGCAAGCACAAATCCACCTGAATCCACCTTAGCTGGTGCTATTCTATAAGTGCCACCTCCTGACTAGAGGCCACCTGATGGATAATTATAGCATCTAAAAGTGGAGTAACAATGCACCCATGAAGTAGAAAACTTGTGTGTCAGCTCAGTTATCATCATTGCCTGCAACACTGTGGCTCGTCAGGAGCTTCTGCGTCTGTACACATGGCCAGATCACTACTACTACAACTGGTGTTTGAAAAAGCCGACACACTAAGGCTATTTAAAACCAAGAAATCTCAGAGTCTACATCACTCCCTTGCAACATCTACCAGAGCATGTGCTGTTGCCTGCTACTGGGAGATTTGAGGACAGGTCACATCACTGGATCCACTGGGCAGCAAGACCCAGAGGAGCAGCAACATTTGCAGTTGTCTAGCTCACAGGGACTCCTACTCCTAAGAGAATGGGAAGTACACAACATCAAGGGGATACCTCATGGGACAAAGGAATCTGGACTGTAGGCCTGAGACCCAAATTTTTCCACTGGTGGGAAGTTTCTTTCAGCAAGGCACAACTGCATTGCTGAGTTCAGCAGAAAAAATGTGTAGCTCTACCAACAGACAGGCAGCTCTGGTGCTCATGAAGGGTCTTCAAGAAGACTTATTTTCCCTTTTGTCCCGCACTGCAGAAGCAACTGGGGCATCTCCCTTGGGAGCTTAGCATGGGTGCACATATAGACAGCCTTTCTGAAACACTTCAGGATGACTGAATCCCCACAGGAGAAACACCCTCCAGATGCAGGCAGGCACCAGGAGTAGAGTCACAATTTCTCTCTATTTGACATCAACATTCCTGCAGATTTAAAAAGGTGCCTGCCTAATCTGAATAGCCAGAACCCTGGGTCAGGAGTATATCTGGGAGGTGGATAGCCTTCTTACTGGCCTGGCAGGGGAGCTGAGGTAGCTTTAATGAGTTTCACTGAGATCTTCCCTGACTACCTCTGTCAAGGCTGGGACTTTAGCCTTCTGTTATCTATTGCATTTACCCACCTACTTTAGCCACAAGCAGTTTTCACTCAGGGACACCTACCCTACTGGCATGAAGGCTGAACTACTTTACCTAGTAGATAAAATGTTGGGGAAAAATAAATTAAAAAATTCATACCAAGCGGGAAAGTGGTAAACTTCAAGAGACCTCTGCCATTCCAACCCCATAGCAGACAGTGGACTTGTTGGCACACTCAACATACATTGGGGCTACAATCATTATCTGAGAAAGCCATTACTAAAACAACAACAACAACAACAAAACTCTAGAACCAAGGAACTCACACAGTCTTCACCCCTAAAGCACCAAGACCTGAATTAGATTGCAATAAACTATAAACATTAAAGTCACATTCTTAAGAGGAAAAAAAAAATAGTCAAAATCACAAATATAAAAACAAATAAAAGAAACAGCCTACCCAAATGAGGTGAAAAGTAAAAATCTAGTTATATGACAAAATAGGATTCTATCACACCTTCAAAAGATCATACTAGCTCTATGGCAATAAATGTAAACCAAGATGAAATCTTTGAAATTCCACTTAAAATTTTCAAAAGGTTGGTGGAATTAAGCTACTCAAGGAGATATCAGCATAAATAAATTAAACAATTCAAAATATAGATTTAAATTTTCTGAAAAGACAGATTTAAAAAATCAGGATTTCTCAAAATAAAAGACACATTTAGGGAATTACAAAATGCAGTGGAAAGGTTTAAAAATAGTCTAGAAAAGGTAGAAGAAAGAATTTCAAAGCTCAAAAACAAAGTTTTCAAATTAACCCAATAAGACAAAAATAAAGAAACTAAAATAATTTAACAAACATTCCAAGCAATGTGATATTGTATTAGCCAAACGAATATTTGGTTTTCTCAAGGGATAAGAAAAAGCAAAATAAGTTAGAAAAAAAAAAGTATTTGAGAGAATAACTGAGGAAAATTTTCTTGATCTTTTTAGAGATTTAGATATCAAAATACGAGAAGCCCAAATAACTGGTAGATTCATCACACACATAAAAATGTCTCCACAAGGCATATAGCCAAAGACTCTCTAAAGTGAACATTAAAGAAATAATTCTGAGAGCAATGAGACAAAAATATCAGGTGACATTTAAAGTAAAACCTATCAGACTAATAGCAGACTTCCTATCAGTAATGTTATAAACCAGAAAAGATTGGGGTCCTATCTTCTACTTCCTTAAACAGTATAACTGTCAACCAAGAATTTTGTATCCACAAAAGTGAGTTTTATAAATGAAGGAGAAATAGTCATTTTCAGACAAACAAATGCTGAGGAAATTTGTTTCTACTAGAGACAACTCTACAAGAAATGCTAAAAGAAATTCTAAATCTTAAAACAAAAGATTGATATGCACCAGAATGGAATATTTTGAAAGCATAAAGCAATAACACAATGTAGAAAACAAAGTATAAATATCCTGGTAACAATTAATGTAACTAAACCTCATCTCTCAATATAAAAATTGAAGGTAAATGGCCTAAATGCCTCTCTTAAAACATACAGATTGGCAAAATGAATAAAGAATCAAAAACCAAATCTCTGCTCCTAAACATAAGAATTTGTATAAACTCAAGTTACAAGGGTGAAAAAAGTTATTCCATGCAAATGGAAACCAAAATTGAGCAGGAGTAGTGATATGGTTTGGCTGTGTGTCCCCTCCTAAATCTCATGCTAAATTTTAATTCCTAATGTTGGAGGAGGAAACTTGTGGGAGGTGATTAGATAATGGAGGCAGATTCTTACCATGCTGTTCTCCTAATAGTAAGTTCTCCTGAGATCCGATGGTTTACAAGTGTGCAGCACTTTCCCCCTGCTCTCACTTTCTCTCCTGCCACCATGGTAAGATGTGCTTGCTCCCTCTTCGCCTTCTGACATGATTGTAAGGTTCCTGAGGCCTCCCAATTATGTTTCCTGTTAAGCCTGCAGAACTGTGAGTCAGTTAAGCCTCTTTATCTTCATAAATTACCCATTCTCCAGTAGTTCTTTATAGCAGTGTGAAAATGGACTAAAAGAGAAAATTAATACTGGGAGTGCAGCTCTGCTATAAAGATACCTGAAAATGTGAAAGCAACTTTGGAACTGGGTAGGGGGCAGAGGCTGGAGCAGTCTAAAGGACTCAGAAAAAGATGGGGATGTGAGGGAAAGTTTGGAACTCCCCAGGACTTGTTAAATGATTATGACAAAATTGCTGACAATAATATGGACAGTGATGTCCAGGCTGAGGAGGTCTCAGATGGAGATGAGGAACATATTGGGACATGGAGTAAAAGTCATTCTTGTTATGCTTTAGCAAAGAGACTGTTAGCATTTTTTCCATGCACTAGAGATCTGGGGAACTTTGAACTTGAGAGAGAATAAAGATTATCTGGTAGAAAAATACTCTAAGCAGCAAAGAGTTCAAGAGCTGACCTGGATTTATTTATTTATTTATTTATTTATTTATTTATTTATTTATTTGATAGCGTCTTGCTTTGTGACCAGGCTGGAGTGTCATGGCGTGATCTCAGCTCACTGCAACCTCCGCCTCCTGGGTTCAAGCAATTCTCCTGCCTCAGCCTCCTGATTAGCTGGGACTACAGGCATGTGCCACCATGCCCAACTACTTTTTGTAGTTTTAGTAGAGACAGAGTTTCACCAGATTGACCAGGATAGTCTTGATCTCTTGACTTCATGATCCTCCCACCTCAGCCTTCCAAAGTGCTGGGAATACAGGTGTGAGCCACCATGCACAGCCAGACCTGGGTTTTTCTGAAAGCATTCAGTCATATGTATGAACAAAGAGATGCTCTAAAATTGGAATTTATATTTAAAAGAGAAGCAGAGAATCAAAGTTTGGAAAATTTGCAGCCCAGCCATGTGGTAGAAAAAAAAAATTCTAGAAATAAATTTAAGCTTGCTGCAGACATTTGTGTAAGTAAAGAGGAGCCTAATGTTAATAGTCAAGAAAATAAGGAAAATGTCTCCAGGGCATTTTAGAGACCTTCGTAGAAGCCCCTCCCATAATAGGCCTGGAGGTTTAGGAGGGTGGAGGGAAAAATAATTTTGTGGCCCAGGCCCAAGGCATCCCTGCTCTGTGCACCCTCAGGACATGGCACCCTGTGTCCCAGTCACTTCAACTCCAGCCTTGACTAAAAGGGGCCAAGGTACATCTCCAGTCATGGCTTAAGAGGATGGAAGCTCCAAGCCTTGGCAGTTTCCAGGTAATGTTGAGCCAATAGGTACACAGAGGGCAAGAGCCAAGGTTTGGGGAACCATACCTAGATTTCAAAGGATGTATGGAGATGCCTCAATGTCCAGGCAGAAGTCTGCTGCAGATGTTGAGCCCTCATGAAAAACCTCTACTAGGGTAGTGTGGAGGGGAAATGTGGCATTGGAGTGCGCTAGCAGAATCCCCACTGAGGCACTGCCTAGTGGAGCTGTGAGAAAAGGGCCACCATCCTCCAGACTCCAAAATGGTAGATCCACTGACAGTTTATACTGTGCACCTGAAAATGCTGCAGGCACTCAATACCAGCTTGTGAACATAATCACAAGGTCTCTACCCTGCAGAACAGCAGGGGTGGAGTTGCCAAGGACTTTGGGACCTTTCTTTTGAATCAGCATGCCCTAGATGTGAGATATGTACTAAAAAGGGATTATTTTGGAGCTTTAAAATTTAATGACTGCCTGCCTGGGTGTCAGACTTTCATGGGGCTTGTAGCCCCTTTGTTTTGGCTGATTTCTACCATTTGGAATGGGAGAATTTACCCAATGCCTATATCCTAATTGTATCTTGAAAGTAACTAACTGGTTTTTTATTTTACAGGCTCTTAGGTGAAATAAACTTGCCTTGTCTCAGACGAGATTTTGAACTTGGATTTCGGGTTAATCCTAGAATTAGTTAAGACTCTGGGAGGCTGTTGAGAAGGCATGATTGTGTTTTGAAGTATGAGAAAAGCATGATGTTTTGGAGAGGCCAAGTGCAGAATGACATAGTTTGGCTCTGTGTCTTCACCCAAATCTCATGTTGAATTACAATTCTCAATGTTTGGAGGAGGAAACTGGTGGGAAGTGATTGGATCATGGGGGCAGATATTTCCCATGCTGCCCTCATGATAGTGAGTTCTATGAGACCTGATGATTTAAAAGTGTGTAACACTTCTATCTTCACTCTCTCTCCCTCTCCTGCTGCCATGGTAAGATGTGCTTGCTTTCCCTTTGCTTTTTAACATGAGTGTAAGGTCCTGAGGCCTCCCAGGCATGTTTATTCTTAAGTCTGTGGAACTGTATTTCAGTTAAACCTCTTTTCTTCACAAATGACCCAGTCTCTGATAGGGTTTAAAGCAGTGTGAGAACAAACTAACATAAATATCTATTCTTACATCAGATAAAACAGAATTTAAGACCACGATAGTTAAAAAAAAATAAAAAAGAACGTCAGTATATAATGATAAAAAAATTAATCTAACAAGAAGATATTAAAACATAAATTTATGTGCGCCTAACGCTGGAGCACCCAGATTCATAAAACATTTACTACTGAACCTAAGAAATGAGACGTATAGTAACATAATAATAGTGGTGGACTTCACTACTCGACTGACAGCACTAGACAGATTATTGAGACAGAAAGTTAACCAAGAAATAATGGACTTGGACTACACTCTATAGCAAATGGACCAAACAGATATTTACAGAACATTCTACCTAAGAACTTCAGAAAACACATTCTTCTCATCAACTCATGGAAGTTTCTTCAAGATAGACTATATGATAGTCACAAAACAAGTCTCAGTGAATTAAAAAATATCCAAATTTTATATTTTTTCAGACCACAGTGGAATAAAACTAGAAATCAACTATGAAAGGAACCCTCAAATGTGTACAAATAAATGGAAGTTAAAAAATCATCCTCAATAATTTTTGTGTTAACTATAAAATCAAGATGAAATTTTTAAAAAAGTATTTGAAATAAATGATAATAATGACACAAGTAATCAAAACCTCTGGGATACAACAAAAGCAGTGCCAAGAGAAAAGTTTATAGCACTAAATGCCAATATTAAAAAGTCTGTAAAATAACAAATTGATGACTTAATGTCACACATCAAGGAAAAAGAGAAACAAAAACAAACTAAGCCCACAGTTAGCAGCAGAAAATAAATAGCAAAAATCAGAGCATGACAAAATGAACTTGAAACAAACAAGCCAAAACAACAATAAAAAGCAATTGATATGGTTTGGCTCTGTGTCCCTACCCAAATCTCACCTCAAATTGTAACAATTCCTATGTGTCAAGCACAGGACCAGGTGGAGATACTTGAATACTGGAAGTAGTTTCCCTCATGCTCTTCTCATGATAATAAGTTACTCTCACAAGTTCTGGTGATTTTATAAGCATCTGGCATATTCCGTTTGCAGTCACTTCTCTCTCCTTCTGTCCTGTAAAGAGGTGCCTTCTGCCATGATTGTAAGTTTCCTGAGGCCTCCCAGAAACGTGGAACTGTGAGTCAGTTAAACCTATTTTCTTATAAATTACCCAGTCTCAATTTCTTTTTCATAGCAGTTTGAGAACAGACTAATACAACAATGAAACGAAAAGCTGCTTCTTTGAAAAGAAACAAAATTGATAGACGATTAGCTAGATTACCCAAGAAAAGAAGAGGCACCATTCAAAAAAATTCAATTAGAAATAAAACTGAAAACATTACAACTGACACCACAGAAAGACCAAATATCATTTGAAACTACTATGAATACCTCTGTGCACATAAATTAGAAAATCTAGGGAAAATGAATAAATTCCTAGAAATATACAACCTTCTGTGACTAAATCAGGAGGAAATAGAAACTCAGAACTGACCAATTACAAGGAGTGAGACTGAACCAGTACTTAAAAAATTGCCAACAACAACAAAAAGCCAAGGGCCAGATGGATTCATAGCTGAATTCTACCATACATTCAAAGATGAAATGGTGCCAATGCTACTGAAACTATTTTCAAAAATTAAAAAGAGGGAATTCTGTCTTAAGTTCTTTTATGAAATAGTATCACCTTAATACCAAAATCAGGAAAGTACATACAACAAAAAAGGAAAACGACAGACCAATATTTATTATGACTGTAGATGCAAAATTCTCAACAAAATATTAGCTAACAAAATCCAACAACACATCAAAAAAACAATCACAAGTGTCAGGTGGGTTTTATCTCAGGAATGCAGGGTTGATTTAACATATTCAAGTCAAGATATGTGATACATCACATAAACAAAATTAAAAACAAATACCATGTGATCATTTTGATAGATACAGGAAAAACATTTGATCAAAGCCAGCATCCCTTTGTCATAAGAGCTCTCAACAAACTAAGCATAGAAGGGACTGCTCTCAAAATAATAAAAGCCATATATGACAAACGTATAGCCGACTACATACTGAATGGAGAAACATTGAAAGAATTCTCTCTGCGAACTGAGACAAGATAATAATGACCACTTTTACCACTTCTATTCAACACAGTACTGAAAGTCCTAGCCAAAGCAATCAGCCAAGAGAAAGAAATAAAGGGCATACAAATTAGAAAAGAGAAAATTAAACCATCCCTTTTCATTGATAATATAATTGTAGTATTAGTCAGGGATCTCTAGAGGAACAGAACTAATAATATATGTATGTACATACATATATACATGTAAGTGTGTGTGTATATATATATTTTTTTAATTAGTTTTTTTCCTCTAGAGATACCTGACTATGACTATTCCTGTAGGTATATATACATATAGGTGTGTGTATATATATTCTATTAGTTCTGTTCTATTAGGTATATATATATAAATGTATTAAGGAGTATTGACTCACACAATCACAAGGTGAAGTCCCACCATAGGCTGTCTGCAAGTTGAGGAACAAGGAAGCTAGTCAGAGTCCCAAAACCTCAAAAGCAGGGAAACCAACAATGCATCCTTCATCTGTGGCCATAGGTCCAAGAGTCTCAAAGCTGAAGAACTTGGAGTCCGATGTTAGAAGGCAAGAAGCATCCAGCACGGAAGAAAGATGTAGGCCAGAAATCTAAGCCAGTTTAGTCTTTTCTCATTCTTCTGCCTCCTTTTATTCTGGTCAAGCTGGCAGCTGATTAAATTGTGCTCACCCAGGTTGAAAGTGGGTCACCTTTCCCAGTCCACTGGCCCAAATGTTAATCTCCTTTGACAGCACACTTACAGACACACCCAGGAACAATACTTTGCATCTTTTGATCCAATCAAGTGGATACTCAATATTAATCGTCCCAATTTTATATCTAGAAAACCCCAGAGACTCCTCTGAAAGACTCTGATATTTAAAAAACAAATTTAGTAATGTCTCAGGTTAAAAAATCAATGTACACAAATCAGTAACACTGCTATACACCAACAACAACATAGCTGAGAAAAAAAAATAAAAAAGTCTATTCCTTTTACAATAGCAGCAAGCAAATAAATAAAACATTTAGGAATATACTAATAAACCAACCAAAATACCTACAACCAATCGATCTTTGACCAATAATACAAAAACATAAATTGAGGAAAGGAAACTCTGTTTAATAAATTGTGCTTGGAAAACTGTCTAGTCACATGTAGAAAAATAAACCTGGATCACTATCTCTCACCTCAAAAAAAATCAACACAACATGTTTGAAAATCTTTAATCTAAGATCAGAAACTATAAATTCCTTGGAAGATAACCTAGGAAAAAATTATCTGGACATTGGCCTAGGCAAATAATTCATGACTAAACCCCTAAGAAGCAAATGCAACAAAAACAAAAATTAATAAAAGGGACTTGATTAAACAGAAATTTTTCTGTACAGAAAAATATAACCATTAGAGTAAACAGACAACTCACAGAATTGGAGAAATTATTTGCCAACTCTGCATGTGACGAAGGACTAATATTGAGACTTTACTAATATTGGGGAACTAAAATCAGTGAGAAATAAAAAATAGAAAACAACAAATAATCCCATGTAAAGTGGGAAAATGACATGAATAGACATTTCCCAATAGAATATATACAAATGACTGATAAACATATGAAAAATGCCTAATGTTAGTAATCATTAAGGAAGTGCAAATTAAAACCACAATCTACCTTATTCTGCAAGAATGGCCATCTGACTTTTAAAAAGTGAAAAAACAACAAATGTTGATGTGGATGTGGTAAAAGAAGAAATGCTTTTATACTGCTGGTTGGAAGGAGAATTAGTACAACCTGTGTGGAAAAAAAGTATAGAAATTTCTTATAGAACTAAAGGTAGATATAATATTTGATCCAGCCCATCAACCAGTGAATAGATACAGAAAGTGTGATATACATACACCATAAAATACCACTCAGCCATAGCAAGAATGAAATAATGTCTTTTTCAGCAACTTGGATGGAGCTGGAGGTCATTATTCTAAGCAAAGGAACTCAAGAATGAAAACGCAAATACTGTACGTTCTCATTCACAAATTGGAGCTAAGTTAAGTGTACGCAAAGGCATACAAAGTGATATAATGGACTACAGAGACTCAGACGGGAAAGGGTAGAAGGGAGAAAAAGGGACAAAAAATTATATATTGGTTACAAATTACACAACTTGGTGATAGGTTCTCTAAAATCTCAGACTTCACCACTATACAATTCATCCATGTAACCAAAAACCACCTGTACCCCAAAAGCTACTGAAAAAAATATTTAACTAGAGAATGGGGCATAAAAATATAACAATGGCTGAAAAAGTTTCCAACTTCTGTAAAAGACATAAGTTTCCAGATCTAAGAATTTCAGTGAATTCCAAGCAGAGAAAAAACTCAATGAAAATCATACTAGGACACATCATAGTTAAACTATTAGAAGCCAAATATAAAGAAAAACTCTGGAAAGCAGCCAGAGAAAAATTGCACACTACAAGCAAGGGAAGAATGATTTCAAGCATCACTGACTTCTCATCAGAAACTATAAAGGCCAGAAGTCAGTGGAATAACATCTTTAAAGTGCTTGATAAAAGCCAGTCAATTTTGAATGCTATGTTCAATGAATATATCCTTCGATGATGAAGACAAAGTAAAGGCATTTTTAGATTAAAAAAAAAAAAAAAAAAAACCTAAGGGAATTCATTGCCAGCAGATCTGTGCTACAAAGAATGCTAAAGGAAGTTGTTCTTCAGAATGGAAAAAAAGACCTTCAGGAAAGAATGAAAACACTGGAAATGATAAATATGTGAATAAACATAAAAGACTATTTTTCTAATAATTTCTTTGGAATGTATATAATAATTTAAAGCAAAATTATTACATCATATTGTGAGGTTTACAGTATATACAGATATATTTGATAACCATAGCAAAAAAATGAAAGAGGAAGTGAATGCACTTATTCTCACATTTTATGTGAAATAGTACAAAGTTAATAAAGTACACTATGTACACAATGAAAATCAGGATGTATAATTCTAGAGTGACCATTAAAAACATAATGCAAAGTCATAGATTAAAACACTCATCTATATTTTAAAATGTAATTGTAAAATATCCAAGAAAAATCCTACTTCGTGCCACAACATGGATGAATGTCAAGACATCCCGAGCAAAAGAAACCAAACAAAATAGTAAACACTTCATGATTCTACTTACATGATATCCTACAACGAACAAAGTAATATACTGGAGTTTCAGCAAGAAGAAAATGTTGGCTCTTTAGAAGGACAGCAGGGCGACATGATGAATGATTGATTGGAAAGGGGAGCAAGAGATTTTTCTGGAGATGAAAATTTCCAATGTCTGTTTCATATAATGGTTACACATTTGTCAAAACTCATCAAATTAAACACTTAATATCTGTATACTTTACTGTATGTAACTATACCTCAATTAAAAAATTATTAAATTGAAAAATATTGGCACCAGGTAGACCTGATGAAAATGTAAGATTACTAAGTGAATGAATGAGAGACTGACTGCCCTAGTTGGATGAATAATTTGTAATAAAATATTATCTAATCTGTAACCTATGTTCAAGCAAAAACAAGTATTTGTTGTTAAAAAGCCAGTCTCCTGCATTTTAGAAAATTTCCTGTGTCTAAGTTATTCTTTCTGTTTGAGAAACTCTCCCTAGCACACTTCACTTCTGCCAAAATCCTACTCCTCTTGAGATCCTGTATCAGTTGGTATACACTCCAAGCAACTTTCTCTTTTTTCTCAATCTTTATCCTTATAGGGCAGTGTGGCTCTCTTATTCTAATTATATTCTGTATTTTAAAAATTTCATATGTATTATTTCTTCTGAGATTAATTTTTCACTACTATCTTTCTCAAGTAGTTCCATGTTATTGGCAATTTCTATGTCTTAAAAGCAGCAGTCATTACTGTCCATCTTCCACCATGCCCCATCAATAACCATTTTTCTACTACATTTTTATCTAGGTTAATGAATTGTTACAGAACAGCTGACTCTAGCAAGAAACCACTGAACACACAGTTCTTGACTGCTCCTTCTTTCCTGCATTCCTAGATATTTTCTCTTTACCTACATTGGTTCATACTTTCTTCCATTATATCAAGTTCCTCTTAGACCGTAAATTATCTCTAAACAAAAGGTTATGTTTGTTCATACCTATCTAGCCAATGCTATGCAATGTTGACTCATAAATTATTAGTTTACTTTAAAACTTTTCTTTTTTTTTCTTCTGTCTACTAACTTGGTCTCTTTAATGTGTCTAAAACACAGTTTTATTTCTGCTTTGGTGCTTTTGCAATTTTTGGTTTCCTCTGCCTAGAACATTTCATCACAGGAAAAATATCCAAACAGCTCCCTCACTTATTTCATATTCTTGTCTCCTCCACAATCTGACATTTTAAAATATGTTCATGAGAATGGGGTGTGAGGGGCTGGGGTGGATATATTCCAGGTAGTAAGTAGGCTCAGTAATGCTTGGGACTTTGTTTTTTTTCAACAGTGTAACTCCGGGCGCAATGGCTCACGCCTCTAATCCCAGCACTTTGGGAGGCTGAGGTGGGTGGATCACCTGAGATCAGGAGATCCCGAACAGCCTGGCCAACAAGGCAAAACCCTGTCAAATACAAAAACTAGCTGGGCATGGTGACGGGCGCCTGTAGTCCTAGTTACTCAGGAGGCCGAGGCAGGAGAATAGCTTGAACCCTGGAGGCAGAGGTTGCAGTGAGCCGAGATCATGCCACTGCACTCCAGCCAGGTGACAGAGCGAGCCTTCACCTCCAACAACAAACAAACAAACAAACAAACAAACAAACAAACAAACAAAAAGCCAGGCCTTGTGCATGACGCCTGTAATCCCAGCTACTCAGGAGGCTGACGCAGGAGAATCGTTTGAACTCAGGAGGCGGAGGTTGCTGTGAGCTGAGATCCTGCCACTGCACTCCAGCTGTCTCAAATAAATAAATAAAATAAAAAATAAAATAAAATATACCTGATATAATGTAGGTGCTCAATTTCTTAAATGAATAAATGATCTTTGAAATAATTGGCTAATTAATTAAGAATTCCCCATTCCTACCTATGCAATTACTTCAGCATCTCAGGCACCTTTTAATTGATCCTTACGTTTTATGAGGAATAATAGAAAAGGCTTCTAATTTGTATATTCATGAGCCAAATTCTGCTCCTCAATACAGTTTCTCCAGTCCACATCATCTTCCCTAGGGCTGAAAGTCTGGTTTTTATAAATGTTATATCAAATTACAATGATCTTCCATTTTAACATTTTAAAAATTTTTCTAAAATAAATGAGATCCTCCAGGTATTTTTTTTTTTTGGGTTGGGGGGAGGAATAGATTGTCCTTCAAAACATATTCTCAGCCTCATTCTCCAGCTATGATAGTCACATGAATATTCTGACATAGCCACATTGGACATCTTGCTATCTGAATGTATGGTTTTGTTTATGCTTAGGAACTTTCCCACCGGATGCTATTTGTATCTGGAAGCTCCATTAACTTCTTACTATAGATTTTCTTATATCTATAATATAATTTCCTTGATTTTATGATGGTATGTTAAATATAATGCAGATGTTAGTATAAGAGTACAGTTGCATCATACATTTAAGCAAACGAGATCATAAGAGGCTATCAGAGGCCTTACTGTTCAAGATTAGAAAGGATCATAAAGCAGAAATTCAGAAACTTTGAATAATGGCACCATACATTTAAACAAATTGATACCAAAGTAATGAATTTTTTTAAATTTTCCTTTTATTTTTATTTGTTACTAATAACTCTGAATGTCTCATGGCTCATAAGGGTAGCCAAAATATCAATTTTATCCAGAAATAAAGCCAAAGTTTGTTTTATATACCTTTATATTCATTGAATACATAATAATTTAAAGTTTTCATAGAAATCCTTGCAAGGATATTTAAATTACATAAAATAATTTTTGATTAAGTAACAAAATATTATATCTTAAGTAAAATTGGAGAGAGATTTTCAATTGAAAAATAATGATTGCCATAGATGGAAATACTAATTATCAATTTATACCCAAATTATTCATAGTTTGTATTATTTTTATTAAAAGTTCTGTAAAAGGCATGTATATAAAAGAGAAAACAGAACCTTACTATTGCAAAATATATCAGTTTAGTGGCCTTAATCTGCCATCTTGTGGTATAATAGCTTCATTTCACATTTTTACACGTAATTCTCTAGGCATTTCAAATATTTTCTTAAATATATAGAATAAGCATAAAGACTGGCTTTATTTTTTTACATTTGATTTTTAAAAATACTTGAATATATCAATTTTATTGTCTATGCACACATTCACTTGCTACTGAAAACTGAAAAAAAATCTTGCATGGAAGTCTTTTATACAATTCCATTTTTTGTAAGCCAGAAAATCAAATTATTATGCTTTGGCCAAACTCCCAATGTTTTCTTTCTCCATGTTACTTTGCGATAGATTCTTGACATTGGGTTACATCTCATTGACTTCAGGCTTCTAAAACACATGGGGATACTTAGGACCTATTGATGCTTCTTTGAGTCAAATCAAAGAGTAGAGCTGAAGTATATTGAAGTTATTCAAATACATTCAAACTATATATATCCCTTATAAATTACTAGTATCATGGTATAAAGGAAAAGATATATGAAGAAAAATACATAACAGAACTCATTATCAAAATTATTATACAGTTTGTAATAATATAGAGTAGCTGTCTCAACTGCTGCATAATATTATCACAAGAATAAAAACTACAAGAATAAAGTTCATGGCTGAATCTGCTTAGTGTCATAATTTCCTATTCTAGCATTCTCAGAAGGATCTCACCTATTGCATGCAGAAAGTGCAGCCCCATTTGAATAGTTCACTTCTCAGTTCAATCTGAACTCCTTGAAACCCAGCGTCTATTAGTTCTCTTTGAAGTTGAGAAAATCTGTTTACTAACAGGTATCTCAATTTTACCACCCCCCACCTTTTTTTTTTTTTTTTTTTTTTTTTTTCACAGAAACCTGTGTTCTGACTCCTTTCCTCCTGTAAGGCAAGCCATCTCTGATACGCTGGAAAAGCATTTCTCTTCTATCCTGCTGTTGAGATGAACCTTCTGGCAGATGAGAAGACAATTTGGTACCAGGATTGACAGTCAAGTTACAAAGGTTCTTTATTGACATATTGGAGCAGAAGTTATGAGAGGTCTTTGAATCATACTGAGAATTTTTTTCAGTAAGCATTTGTGAAGATTCGAGATAAAGGTTGGGTTAAACTTTTGTGATGGTTTCATAGGCGGTCTAGACACAGCACTAAGCTTCTTTTGGATCTTTAGGTCCCCAACACAGAGTGATACCAGACTCTCAAATTGCTACAGCTTAGACTGGAAAAAACTATAAAGCACAGAAATAATCTGAAAACCCAAACTGTCACAGATGTTGGTGAAAAAACCAACCTGATTTTATTTATTATTATTATTTTTTTTAATATATATACTATTTATTGCATTTTAGGTTTGGGGGTACATGTGAAGAACATGCAAGATTGTTACAGAGGTACACACATGGCAGTGTGATTTGCTGCCTTCCTCCCCATCACCTGTATCTGTTATTTCTCCCCATGCTATCCCTCCCCAACTCCCCACCCCCCACTGTCCCTCCCCTTTTTCCCCCTGACAGACCCCAGCGTGAGATGCTCCCCTCCCTGTGTCCATGTGTTCTCATTGTTCAACACCCGCCTATGAGTGAGAATATGCGGTGTTTGGTTTTCTGTTCCTGTGTCAGTTTGCTGAGAACGATGGTTTCCAGGTTCATCCATGTCCCTACAAAGGATGCGAACTCATCGTTTTTGATGGCTGCATAATATTCCATGGTGTATATGTGCTACATTTTCGCTGTCCAGTCTATCACCGATGGGCATTTGGGTTGGTTCCAGGTCTTTGCTATTGTAAACTGTGCTGCAATGAACATTCGTGTGCATGTGTCCTTATAGTAGAATGATTTATAATCCTTTGGATATATACCCAGTAATGGGATTGCTGGGTCAAATGGAATTTCTATTTCTAGGTCCTTGAGGAATCACCACACTGTCTTCCACAATGGTTGAACT